>JAXQGQ010000201.1:0-27658 GCA_037040145.1 Sordariomycetes sp. M70-01Q | reverse complement strand
GGAAAATACTCAATTTAGTAATACCTGCTATATTAATTTACAGGCGACAAGACTTGAACTTGTACAGTTTTTACACTACTCCTACCTAAAAAGAGCTTGTCTACCAATTCCAACACACCCGTTTTCTTTAAATTTTATTTATCATAAACAATATATTAATAAATTAATTTTCTTTACCCTCCTTTATATAAAAAAAATTATATTTTTAGGAATGAAAAATTGCTCAAGATAAGATTCGAACTTACAACTAAAACAGCTTCAATGTTCTACTCTACCAATTGAGTTACCTGAGCTTATTATTATTAAATTAAGTTATGTATATGGAGATATCGAGAATCGAACTCGAATTAATAATATGCAAAATTACAGTTTTACCAAATTAAACCATATCCCCTTTTTTATCCGAGAAACGACTTGAACGTTTATGAATTTTCATCAGTAAATTTTAAGAATACCCTGTCTACCTATTCCAGCACTCGGATTTAAATTAAATAATAATATAATTAATAAATATATACTTAAAGCGGATAAAGGAATTGCACCTTTATCTTTTGATCATGAGTCAAAAATGTTACTATTACAATAATCCGCAATATAAGGCTAAAGTGACTTGAACACTTATAAATACTGTCATGAGCAGTACACTTTACCAATTAAGCTATAGCCTCTTTTCATCTTTATTAATAATAAGTATATTTATTAATTACATATGTAATTAATTATAGTTACAAACTAACTTATATAGACTAGGCGGGGTTCGAACCCGCGATCTTAGCATTGAAAGAGCTATGTCGTACCACTTGACTACTAATCCTTTGATGGCTCAGTGCAAGAATCGCACTTGCTTCCATTGATTACAAAACAATCGCATTACTTTTATGCTAACCGAGCACAGAAATATAATATATAAAAAAATTAAGTAATTTATAAAATTAGTACTTAATTCCTCAAAATCTCTAGATTCTTACAAATTAAGCCTATTTTCGTAATGTTATATTACGTATATTTAAGAAATATCTTAAGGTAAGCTTCGTGCCTATATGCTTTCAGCACTTATCTTTGACTAACTTAGCTTTTCTGCCGTGCCTATACTATGTACTTACCCAAGTGAAAGTAACATCCCTGTATAATACATTTATATTATACATAAATTAATAATGGGCATATAAACAACAGATAAACCAGAGGTTAATAAAATTATTTTACTCTTACATAAAATAACTTAATTCCCCACGTTCCTTTCGTACTAGGTTATTCCTTATTTTATTCTAATTCCCTCTAGAAGATAGAAACCATACTGTCTCACGACGTATTTAACCCAGCTCATGTAACTTTTTAATCGACGAACAGTCGTACCCTACATAGTTTCTGCATCCATGAGGATAAGTTAAGCCGACATCGAGGTGCCAAACCGCGCACTCATTTTGTACACTCTTGCGCAAATTAGCCTGTTCAACTTGTTATCATAAAATTTTTCAATTTTATTTCCATTTTTTACAAAATGGTTCAGACTATTTCTTCACTTTTTTATTATATATTAATTTCCATTAAACCTCCAAACAAATAATAAATTGTATATTTATTTTCCGCTTATTCAACCTTTAACAGCAAAAGCTCCTATACGACGTTTTGAAGCTAACATTGAATATTCCACATTTGAATTAATATAACCTCTCATATTCACTGTGGATAATCCTTTGTAAGAAGAATCTATATTTTTTAATCCACCTTTTCATTTTACTTTAAATAATGATCTATCAGCTCTAAAACGTCTAGTTAATCTACCTTTAGCTTGTAATCTTATACCTCCTATATTTTTATATTTAATAGAGTTAAATATAATATCATATAACTCATTTGAGTTATTAGGATTATAATATGTATCGTTTAATATTTCATCTAAATTTTTATTTTTTAAGATAGAAAATATATCTAAATTTTTATATTTATTTTCTACTAAATTAAAATCTACACTTTTATTTATACGACTTTTTTCTTCTATTCTATTAACTTTAGGTAAAGAAGCTTTATTTAAAAAAATATTCATAATTCTTCTTAAATTTGCTTCTCTTTTTTTTACTTTTAAGGAGAAGATTTCTGTAAATAAATCACTATTAAGCATAATAGATTTTTGATTTATTATATTAAATTCTATTTTTTTATTATAAAGTTTACTTATTAACTTAGCTAATCTATATAAAAATTTTTCTTCAAATTTGTATTTATTAAGACTTAATTTTAATTTATATCTTCTTATAAGAATTAATTCTTTAATTAATAAAGATTCTATAAATTTATCTGAATATTTAGTAAATATATTATAATATTTATATAATTCCATAGGTTTAACTATTTGATTAGAAAATAATTTAAATAAAAATTTATTAAAAGATTCTCTACTTTTATAAACTAAGAAAAATATTTTATTATAAAATATTTTTTTTAAGTTACGTATTTTTTTTAATAAAGAAAATTTTTCTTTATTAAAAATATATAAAGTTATAATAGCTTTAGAATTAGTATGTTTAATTTCTGATTTACTTATATATATTTTATTTAAAGATTTACGTTTAGATAATGTCGATTTAAATTTATTTTTAATAAATCTATGATTAAAAAATTGATTAAAATAATTTTTAATTAAATCATTTATATTAATATTATAAATAGGATAATTTACTATATTATTATTGTTAAAAGAATATACACTATTTTTTCATTCTTTAGATGAAGCAGGTATATATTTAATTTTTCCTACATCATTAATATGTTTATTAAAAGGTCTTATTTTAGATTTCTTAATATTTTTATTGAAAATACTAGAATTTATATTTTTATTTCCTGTAAAAAATTTATTTGGAATTGAATAATTATTCATTTTTTTATAAAAAAATTATTTATTAATTTATATAAAGACAAATAGTGTTGGGTGTTATTAAATAGTCGTTGAACGATTTTATCTTTTAAATATAAACTTAAAAGATAAATTTCGCTTCAAATTAACTTGTACTTTCATATTTTAAGTACTAAAGCATTTTTGAAATTAACCCAATATATATACAATATTTTATAATAAATAAAATATTAAAGGACAAACATCCCTAGCGTAGCTTTTCCAATAATCCAAGACCTTTCCTTTATGTGTCTTGTGATCCTATGCCCCGCTTACGCGACTGTAAGATTTGTTGTGAATCAAACAGTAAAGCAAGATTAAGCCATTAAACTTGGCAAGTATTAAACATAATTATTATTATATAATAACTACAAAAACATTAGAATATTTTTTTATCCATAATATTTTGTTAACTACAACTAATTTCTCTATAGCGAAATTCTTACCTAGTTACATATGTAATACTTATGTATTTACAGATTAATAGGATTAAACATAGCTAAGCTATATTTAACAACAAACGAAAATACACTATATATATAAGTATAATGTATAATATAAGTTTTCAATTATTATAATTGAAAAGTTCCTTCTTTTAGACACACCCATTTACTCTTTATGGGGCCTGTGCCCCGCATAAACTGTCTCCTAGCAATTGTTCTCTTATCAAGAGTTTGTATAGTATAATAAACAAATAAAGGTCTTTCAGTTATATTCTTTCAATTACCTTATAAACTAAAATTTGCTAGCATTACACTAAATAATTAGTAACAGTAAAGCTGCATAGGGTCTTCTCGTCTACCTAGAGGTAAACTGTATCTGCACAGTTATTCCAATTTCACTGAGTCAATCATAGAGACAGCTGTTGTATCGTTACATCATTCATGCAAAGACCGCATTTAACGGCCAAGGTATTCCGCTACCTTAGGACCCTCACGTTAAGGCCGCCATTAACCGGGGGTTCCTTCAAGACCAAACATTTCACAGTTTAGTTAATTCGTTAACCAGCCGGCACCGGGCAGAAATCACACTCAATACTTAGATTTATCATCTTTTTGCAAAGTGCTTTGTTTTAATTAAACAGTCGTACAACACTATTTTATGCTTCTTCCTTTTTACTTGTATTAATCAAGACTAATGAGCCCTCCTTATCCCTAAGTTACGGTAGTCAATTTGCCGAGTTCCTTTATGATTGTTATCTCATTTTTACGCCTTCGTATTCTCTACTAGCTTACTTGTGTCAGTATTTAGGTACGGTTGTGTTATTATATAAACTCATCTATTTAGTTTATTATTTATATAATAATAAAAATTACTAATTTTTTCCAGCACACTTTCCACTTAAAAAATGTTGTCTTTATGTAGTAATAAGATTTTCTCATCGTTTTAACCTTAAGATTATAAACTTAGAGGCCGTTACTTATCAAAACCATAAGCTTTAGGCGAGAAGTTATACTTCTTTTTTGTTACTCATGTCACCATTCTCACTTGAGTTATCCTATAATTTTCTTTGAAAAAGAAAAATCTAATATTAACTCAACGTTCTGCTACCCCATTAAATAACTATATTTGATATATAAAGTTAATTATGGACAAGGTTTCGGTACATTGTTTAGATCCGTTAAATTTTCGACGCTTTTAAAATTTAACAAGCGCTCTGTTACGAGATCTTTAAATTATGGCTGCTTCTAAGCCCATCTCCTTGTCGACTTAAATAAAAACTTTCTTAATTTCACTTAACAATAATTTTGGAACCTTAACTCTTGTTCTGGGCTGTTTCCCTTTTGACATACAACCTTATCATTCTATGTCTGATAACTCAAGATTCATCTTTGCCATTTCGAGTCCACATACTCACCGGTAAAATCTTCACGATTCCCCGATATGTACAAAAGTAAAATGTTTTTTCATGTATATATATACACGAAATTTTACATCTTGTCTGAGATTAAGTTCTGTACCTGCTAAGATGTTACTTAAATTGCCTACTATTATAGGTTTCGCAGAAAACCAGCTATCCTAGTCAGTGTTGTCTTTCACTTGCTTACCATAGTTCTTCGGATATCTCTGCAACGATAACCCGTTCGGACTTTTATAATCCTGACTATAGTAAGATCACCAGGCTTCGGGTCTAACTTTAGACACTATTCATTTTCTTTTATGATCGGTTTAACTACGCAATATATATTTGCTTGCATCTAATGTTAACTTGGTGACCCATTATGCAAAAGGTACGCTCTTGCTTTTTAATATTGCTCGAGCTGCTTATAAAATTACTATTTCAAATATCGGTTCCCTCACGGTACTTCTTACACTATAGCTCATGTATTATATTTAGTCTTTGAGGAAGGTTCCCCTTTAAGTTCAAACAATTTTTAACCGTTTTACTTAATATAAGACTGCTCTACTTTTGCTCACGCTAATCATAGAATCTCGTTTGATTTCTTTTCCTGAAGCTAATAAGATATTTCAATTCGCTTCGTTTATTAATTAATTTCTCTAAGAGTTCATATGTTTATTTATATATACAAAAGGAAATTCCTTTGTACTTATAAATACATAAATTAAAAATACTCTCTTTAATACATGGCCAGATATCCATAATAATCTCTTTGTATACTTATACACATAAAATGTGTATATATAATTTTTTATTTATATCTATTATATTTCTTACTTTTTTTTATTTTTAAGTTCGGGTTGCCAGGACTTGAACCTAGAATCTCTCTGTCCCAAACAAAGCGCCTTACCGATTCGGCCACAACCCGTTCATATTAAGTAAATCTTTTAATTTTTTATGTTTTAATAGAAATTTTACTTTTTATTTATAAATAACTATTTAATATATCACTTAAGTTTTCTTAAACTTCATTTTAAATAAAATACTTTATCTTGTGACCTAATTTGTTTGTATAAAAATTTCCAATACTCAATATACTATATTACAGAGAATATGTGATTCGAACACATGAAAGAATAAATCTTTAATCAAGCTCTAATTAACCGCTTTAAACCACTCAGCCAATTCTCTTTATAATATTTTGATATTAAAAATTATTATTAAGAAATAGGTGATTCGAACACCCAACCTTCCGTGTGTAAAACGGTTGCTCTACCATTGAGCTAATCTCTTTTTATTTAATTAGTATTAAATATTACTAAAAGAGTCTTAAATATTAATCTTGATATTATCTTATATTGTTCAATCTATAACATTTTTATAGTAATTAAATTAATAATTGCTTAATTTAACAGAGAATATAGGATTCGAACCTATGTGATTATGAGTATAATCAAATAAAACTCAAGCTTACCGCCTTAAACCACTCGGCCAATTCTCTTATTAATACATTAAACAAAAATTAGTAATTTTTATATAAATATAGTCATCTTATTAGGTCATACAAAATATTTTATTTAATTCTTTCAAGACTCGAACTTGAATAACATCCTTATCAAGAATGCACTTTACCTGTTAAGTTAAAGAATCACATTATTATTAAGAAATAGGTGATTCGAACACCCAACCTTCCGTGTGTAAAACGGTTGCTCTACCATTGAGCTAATCTCTTTTTATTTTAGTTTTTTTGTTTTATTGTTATAACAATAGCACCTACCATTGCTAATAAAAGTATAAAACTAGCTATTAAAAGTCACATATTATTATTAGTATACATAACATTACCTATACTTACAATATGAGCATTTTCTGCCAGGTTACCATCTCATGTACTACTAGTTACAAAAGATAAATCATTATCATATACATTTAAATTGTTTAAATAATTATTACTATATTTATTAAAATATATATTATATAACATATTATTTAAAGAATTATTATAATTTAGTATAGCTATATCATAAGGTAATAATTGAAATAAAGGATAGTTAAAAGATATTGCTATAGTGATAGCTAAAGGTATACTATTGCTAGTATTACTTTGTAATTCACTTATTCTAACATTTATTAACATTAAAATAAATAAAAATAAAATTGATACAGCTCCTATATATACAATTAAATAAGATAAACCTATGAAAGTTAAACCTAATAAAATTAAATAAGAAGATATACAAGCAAATAATCCTATCAAGAAAAGTACTGAAACTATAGGGTTTTTACTTATAATAACAAATATACCAAATAAAATAGCAAGTAAAGAAATTATATCTAATGTATTAGTTATATAACCGTTTGTAAAAGTTTCATTTATTAAAAATAAATTATTCATTGGATATTATAAAAAAAAAATACCTTAACTAAAAGGAAACATAAATATTATAAACTTTGTATTAAATTTATACAAATGCAAGAGTACCCCGACTCGAACGGAGAATTTTAAGGTTGAAGCTTACCGTTTTAACCAATTAAACTACACTCTTAAATAAAATATATTTAATCTATTTATAGATATACTATGAATAAATAATATTTTTCGGAAAGAAGGAGATTCGAACTCCTAAATCTAAAAAGATATCATTTAGCAAATGACTTACCCTACCTATGGAAATCTTTCCTAGCTAATATAACAATAAATACGAACTAGGCCGGCCTCGAACCGACATCTTCTTCCGTGACAAGAAAGTTCTCTACCAATTAAGTTACTAGTTCTTATTTTAAGTTATAATATTAAATAGTCTAAAAATTATATACGGTTAGTCGGAATCGAACCGACACAAGCTGTTTGGAAGACAACAATCCTACCATTAAATGATAACCGTTTTACAGTATAATATTAAAATTATATATGATTAATTGGAATTAATATTACTTTAATCTTATTTTTATAAAATAAACTTTAGGATTTACTGGGTTCGAACCAATTTCTTGATGATTAAAAGTCATATGTAATTACCATTATACTAAAATCCCTTGTAGTATATATAATTTTTTGTTCTTAAGAACAAAAAATTATATATAATTAAAAAATTTAAATTATTCACCATCATCTAAGAAACTAGGTGTTTCAGAAGGAAGATCATCTAAAGCTTGATTAGGTGTTCCACTTAATTCTTTAATTCTACTTATTACCTCTTTTTCTTGTTCTTTTAGATACTCTTCAACATTATTTAATCCGTTATTAGTTGTTTGAGAATTATCTTCTTTATCAAAAAATTCAGGGTAATTTTTTTCAATATTCCTTAAATGTCCGTTATTGGATTTCATACTACTAGGTAATGTACTATTTTCCATATCTTTAGCTTTACGTACTTCTTCTAATTCAGCTCGGATATCTTTAAGATCACTTTGTGATTCTTCTAATTCTTTTAGATTTTTATCTTGTTTATCATCTTCTACATCTTCGCCTATATCATCTTCAGATCTTTTACGTTTAGCATAAAGAATTAAATTATTTAAGAACCCCAGTAGTATATAGAAACGTACAAAAAAAGTCAAACAACATCTACAAAATGTCAATAAAGAATACCTCCTTCAAAACCTAAGTGATGATTATCTGTTAAATGGTAAGCATATATTCTTCATAAAGCTATTGCTAAGAAAATTGTTCCAACTATAACGTGAAGTCCGTGAAATCCAGTTCCAAAGAAAAAACATGTACCAAAAGCACCGTCACTTATAGTAAAAGAAGATACACTATATTCAACACCTTGGAATCCTGTAAATATTATTGCTAATAATACAGTAGCAATTGAACCGTATAAAGCTCCTTTTCTTTCTCCTTGTATTAAAGAATGATGAGCATATGTTATAGTAGCTCCACTTGATAATAATATAACTGTATTTAAAAGTGGTAATTCAAAAGGATTAACAGGTTCTATTCCCATAGGAGGTCATTGTGCCCCTAATTCTACAGTAGGAGTTAATGCACTATGAAAAAATGCTCAAAATATTGCTACAAAAAATAAAGCTTCAGATACTATAAATAAAATAACTCCTAAGTTTAATCCTTTTTGAACTGCTAATGTATGATCTCCTAAGAAAGTACCTTCACTAATTATATCACGGAATCAAAAAAACATAGATGAAACAAGTAATATTAAAGATACATAAAATAAATAATATGCATTATTAAAATTATGCATAGATAATGCAGAAATAGTAGTTAAATTTAATAAACTAACACTTGTAAATAATGGTCAAGGAGAAGGAGATACTAAATGAAAAGGATGGTCTTGAAAATTACTTCTTACTAAATTAGTCATTGATAAAATTGTACCTATAGTTATTTTGTTAAATAATTTCATAAAAATTTTCTACAATTTAATTTTATTGTAGCAATGTGAATATTAATTAAAATATAAAAAGTTTTAAATAAAATAATAATCTAAATAAAATTATTATTAGCCCCTAAGATGAATCGAACATCTATCATAATATTAACAGTATTATGCTCTACCGTTGAGCTATAAGGGCTTATAAAATTATATGTATATATATAAACATAGGAGACAAGAGATTCGAACTCTTAAAGCAATTCATTACTATTGAGTTTACAGCTCAACCCTTCTTACCAATAAAGGAACCCTCCTTTTATATTTATATTTATAATAAATTGAATCTTTCTATAAAAGAAATTTTCATATAATACAAAAGAAAAAATTCTTTTGTATTATAGATATAAATATCCATATATTATTATTATTATGTATAATTTATAAATTATACATAATTTATATCGTTTAAACTAAAAAACCCCGTGCAACTTCCACTACACGAACTGTATTTCGACTTAACACTAATCAGAGCCACACATACGAAGAATCCTATTATAATATTAAATCACTATTAATTACTTATAACAGAAGAGCAAACTTATTGAGCGCACTCCTTTCAGCATGCGACGAGTGATTAGTACCAATCCGAGATTATATTCACCGTGACATGGTGATTCACGATTACTAGCAATTTCTTATTCATATAGTCGAATTTCAGACTATAATCCATATCCGATTTTATCCTATTTTCTGAGATTAGCTAAAACTCACGTTTTCGCATCTCTTTGTTTAGGAATATGTGGCACGTCTATAGCCCACAATATCAAGGCCATGATGACTTGTCTTAGTCCCTTCTAGCACATCTTTACATAAAGATGTAACTGCTTTATCATAATAACTATGATTAACATAATCATTAAATATTTTACAAATAAAGCAAGGGTTTCTGTTAATTACGCGGACGAATCCACAATTTCACAACATTAACTGAAAACAGCCGTGCAACACTTGTATTAATAATAATTTATTATTAACATTCAAATTGTGGTAAGGTTTTTCGTGGATCATCGAATTAAATAACATACTTCACTACTGGTGTCAGAAACGGTCTAGTGATTTCAGTTCCTGCGTTGCCACATTACTCTTGAGGTGAAATGCTTACACTTTCGTTTGTAAACTAAGTTATAACCTAATTTACGGCATTCATCATTCTCTGCAAAGACTACTGGGGTACCTAATCCTTTTTGTGCCCTGTGCCTTCGTCCTTCAACGTCAGTTATTACATAAGAGGTTGCCTTCGCCTTTACCAGTCCCCTAGGTATCAAAGAATTTCATCTCTCCACTCACAAGTACGACCTCCTTACATAAAACTCTAGAAAAATTGTCCTTATTTAAGGTAATTTTTCCGTCTAAGTACCCTTTAAACCTATTAAAGATGAATAACACTAGTCTCTTAACGTATTACCGCGACTGCTGGCACGTAATTGGTCAAGACAGATATACATATTGTCATTATCAATTATGTATTTAGAACTTTATTCGATAAATCGATTTATCTTATTTTATAAGATCATTCTTCCAAGTTGCCAGTTCAGCCGTTAGGCCATTGACCAATATTCCTCACTGCTGTACTTACTTGCCTTGGGATTTTTTCATCCCCAATGTGGTCGATCAACCTTTCAGCTTCGACTCCGAGAATTGTTGGCTTGTTAAGCCATTACCTTAACAACTACCTATCTCGTAGATTTTTCTTTTCCTCTTAAAGCGGCTCAACTTAAAAGGTTTTATACCTTTTAAGTGAGATTTTCCTTTGGATATAAGGGATTTATTCCCCTTACTTTAAGGTCGGCCAAAAATCATACACTCACCTGTACACCACTTTTAATAAAATTTTCATTAAATTAAACGTTCGATTAGCATGTGTCAAGCATTTGGACAGCGTTCATTCAGAGCCATCACCAAACTCACCTATTTTTCAAACCCTACTTTTTTATTGTTGGGGATGTAATTACAATCATATTATCAATTACATCACTGATTCATTTCTAAAAAAAAAAATAATAAATTTATTTTTTTTATTTTATAACTTACTTAGGAATAAAATAAGCTATTTTTTGTTGTTGTATTATATAAACTAAACAAAATTATTTATTTTTATATAAGCTTATATGTCCGTTATAGAGTTTAAGTATTTAATAAATAATTATTTATAAACTTATAACTAGTTTCTATTTAATACCTTAAATTTTAATTTAAATTTATAATATATATGTTATTATAATATAGACTTTCCTTAATTATCACTAAGTATAAATTAGAATTATTTTTTGATTAAATTCTAAAGAATTTAAATTTTATTGTGAAATTAATATAATATTAATGTAAATCTAATCCATCTTTTATGTAAGATGAAGTTAAAACTACAAACACTTGAGCTTGAATTAAAGCAATACCTAATTCTAACCCTGAAAATGCAACAATACCTACTAGAGGTATTATACCTATAATTGCAAAAATAAATCCTGAACTCATAATATTATAAGTAAACCCGCTTAAAATATTTAATAGCATATGACCACTTGTTATATTAGCTGCTAATCTTAATCCTAAAGAAATATTACGAGCAAGGTAAGAGATAAATTCTATTAAAACTAATAATGGTAATAAAGGTAAAGGACAACCAGCTGGTACTAAAAGAGAAAAAAATTCTAAACCATGTTTTTGGAATCCTAATATTGTAGCACCTAAAACTATAGTGAAACTAAGAGAAAAAGTTAAAATAAAATGACTTGTAGATGCAAAGCTATAAGGAACCATACCTATTAAATTATTTATTAATATAAAAATAAATAAAGTATAAATAAATGGAAAGTATAATTGACCACTTTTAGAATTTATTTGATTTGTTACTATACTGTGTATAGTAGCATATAATGATTCTTGACTTATAGATCAATTGTTACTAACTAATTTATTATAATTTGTACTTAATAAATTTAATATTAATATAAAAACTACTCCTAATGTTAGATAAAATCCTATGTTAGTTATAGAAATATGTAAATTTCCAAATATTGGTGCATCTAAACTTAATAAATCTCTTACTTCAAATTGATCTAGAGGGCTAAGTATTTCTCTGTATAAATTATTATTCAAGCTTAAAGTACTCATATTGTACTCTAAGCTTGCATTATAAGCCTTCAAATATCCAAAGATTTAATGTATTAATACATTAACTTAAATGAATAATATTATAAAAATATTATTTATTTACTTTCAAAAAGTTTTGAAATGAAAGTACGAGATAAAAATAAACGTACAAATCTAGGTAATATATATTTAGATAATATATATACTGTTATTGCAATTGCAGCAAAAGCAAAAGTTACTTCATTTAAAAAATAAAAAGGTACTAATTGAGGCATATTTTATTGTTATTATTTTTTATTTAATACTTAAAATTAGGGTATTTACGTTAAAAATTTAACGAAAAATTTTTATTATGAATTTTTTGCTATAAACTTATTAATAAAGAATTATTAAGAGTAATAGCTAATTCTTAAAGTTTAATTATACGAAATAAATTAAACTTGTTACTGAGTAATGTAAACCATCTAAAATAAAAGAAGGATATATTCCAAATATAACAGTGAATAAAACTAAAGTTAAAAGTATAAAAAATTCTCTTTTTGTTACATCACTTATATTTTCCTCAAAGAATTTACTAAATGAACCTCCAAAAGCTATTCTATTATACATATATATTGTATAAGCTCCAGATAATACTATAGAAGAGCTAGCAAATACCCCAAATAAAGGTAATCTTTCGAAAACACCATAAAGAGACATAAACTCACCTACAAAATTTAGAGTTAAAGGAACTCCACAATTACCTAAACATAATATAAAGAATAAAATAGAAAATAAAGGCATTAATTGAGTCATACCTTTATAAAAATAAATAGATCTAGTTCCGGATCTATCATATAATATACCTCCTGCACATATAAATAAACCACTAGAAACAAATCCATGAGCTAAACCTAAAAGTATACCACCTTCTATTCCTTGGATTGTATTACTAAATACTCCTATTAGATACACTGCAGCATGGGATACAGAACTGTAAGCAATTAACTCTTTAATATCTGTAGTTCTTAATGTACTAAAACTAGCATAAATTATAGTAATTACTCCTATTATATATACTATATAAGTATAATCTAAAGAAGCTTTAGGTAAAATAGGTAAAATTAGTCTAAATATACCATATAAACTTAATTTAAGAACAATACCAGCTAAAACTATACTTCCTCCTAAAGGAGATTCTACATGAGCTTTTAATAATCAACTATTTAAAAAAATAGTAGGAGTTTTTACAGCAAATGATAAAAATATAGCACAAAATAAAAATAATTGTGTAGTATAATCAAAATTAGTTTTAAATAAAGCATCAAAATCTGTAGTTCCCATTATAGATGACATTGTTAATATTGCCAATAATAGGAATAAGGATCCTCATAATGTATATAAGAATATATAAAAACTAGCTCTTACTTTATTACTGGATCCAAATAAACCTATTAATAAGAATAAAGGAGGTAATATACTTTCAAAAAAAATATAGAATAATAGTATATCTAAGACTAGGAAATTAGCTAATAATAATGTTTCTAATAATAACATTATAATTAAATATCATTTTACATTTTCAGTTATAGAATTTCAATTAGATAATAAAGCTATAGGCATTATTATTGTAGTTAATACTACAAAATATATTGATAAACCATCTATTCCTAAATAAATATCAAAAAAACTTATATCATAATGCTCTTGTACAAATTGAAATTGATTATTGCTAAAATCAAATAAAATATATATTATTAAAGATACTATTAAATTTAAAATAGAAGCTCCTAAAGCAATTCTTTTATAATATATATTATTTATAGTATTTGATTCGTATGAAACTGTACTAGAAATTAAAAATATTCCAAATATGGGGATAAATAGCAAAGAAGATAATAACATGTTTTAATATAATAAAAAAAATTTTTTTTATATGTTATAGAAATTTTTACATCATAAATAAACAATTTCATGACTTGAAAAATTTTCATTATAAAAACTTATTTTTAAAATAAGTTTATACTAATAGGAAAAATATTGAAAGCATATAGAATACAAGGTACTAATACTATAATCGCAAATATAATAGGTAATAAGACTGTTCAACAGAATGCCATTAATTGATCAAAACGAATTCTCGGGAAAGAAGCTCTAGCTCAAATAAAAGTAAAAATCATAATAGAACTTTTTAATCCTAAACTTAAACCATAAAATAATCCTTCTAATATAGGATTACTAAAAATATTTTTAACATAATATTCTATATAAAATATTCAATCTAAGAAAAATAAATTAAAAAATAAATAATCTAAAATATTAAATATATAAGAAAAATCTATTAATAGATAACCACCTATAAATAATATACTAGTAAGTATACACATTAAAACTATACTTCCATATTCAGCTAAGAAGAAAAACACAAAGACTACCGCAGCGTGCTCTGTCATAAACCCACTAACTAATTCAGATTCAGCCTCAGCTAAATCAAAAGGTGCTCTATTAGTTTCAGCTATAGATCCTATAAAAAAAATAATAAATATAGGAAATAAAGGTAATATAAATCATATTGCTCTTTGAGATTCTATATTAACAGTTAAGTTTAAATTACCTGTTAACATAATTACTAATAAAATAGCAGAACTTAAAATTAATTCGTAACTAATTAATTGAGCTGTACTTCTAAGAGAACCTAAAAAAGCATATTTACTATTAGCACTTCAACCAGCTAATAATATACCATAAGTAGCTAAAGATGAAACAGCTAGCATATATAATATACCTAGATTAAAATCACTAATAGCTAATCCAGGCCCATAAGGTATAACTGCATATCCTAATAGAGAAAAAACTAAAGTGATTACAGGCCCTAAAAAAAATAAAATCATATTAGCTTGTGTAGGTGCAACATACTCTTTTAATAAAAGTTTTAAAGCATCGGCAAATGCTTGTAATAATCCATAATATCCTACAACATTAGGACCTAATCTTCTTTGCATACTTGCCATAGTTTTTCTTTCTGCTACTGTTACATAAGCTACCGCAAGTAAGGCAGGAACAAGAATTAAAACAACTTCTAATGTAGATATTAAAGTAGGTAAATACAACATTAATTACAAATTAAATTTCGATTACTTTATAGTCACATGATATTATATTAATTATTTATAAACCTAATAAATAAATTTTTGACAAAAAATATTTACTCTTATATATTGAGGTAAATCACTTTTATGAAATCTACTTTAATAATTTTTTTCGATTATTTTATAGTTCATGATCTTATTTTTAATCTAATAATTTATATATTAATTCAATGAAATAAAACAACACGAATATAGTAATAAAGGTAAATGTATTTCCAAATTATTACTCCTTTAAAATTTCCATTTTAGATTCGAACTAAAATCAAGATATTAGAAGTATCTTGCTCTACCATTGAGCTAATGGAAATTTTATTTAATTTTATTGATTTTGATTTCTATTTGAGAAATATGTACGATAGTCTTCAGATATTTGACGTTGATCTTCAGCTCTTAGTCTATAACGTAAAGCTTCAGTATAATGATTTCTCATTTCAATTTCATAATCTTTTACTTTATTTTCTAGTTCTAATCTTTTTTCAGGAGACAGTGTTTTATTCTCTTCTAATATTGTTTTTAATACACTTATTTTAGGTTTAAGTCTATCACCTTTCCATTCTGATTCATTACCATACTTTTCAGATCTCTCTACTTCTCCATTAAGAGTACCAGGAGGACCATATTGAAAATAATTTATTGATCCTTCAGCGTTATTGGGAACAGTCCGTTCAGAATCATTTACTGGTTCTTGAGAACTATTAGGGGCAGTCTGTTCAAAATCATTTACTGGTTCTTGAGGACTATGGGGCGGAGTCAATGGTTGAAGATTGTTTCTCTGTTCCTGATTATTAGCTTGAGTATTAGTTTCTTCTTGATAAGTATTATAGGGAGTATGAGTATAATTAGGACTACCTTGAGAATTGTCTTCATTGTCACTAAAAGCATGAATATTGTTATTTATTCCAATATCTTTAATGATTTTATTATTTGAAGGATTATTCTCACCCAATATCATTAATGTATTATTACTGCCTAAATATTTATCTATTAATAACTCAATTATATCTTGAATACCTAATTTAAAAAAGAAAGTTACAATACTAGATATTAACAATGAATTTTTTAAATCGATAGAAATAACTTCTTCATTATTAACAACAAAGCTAATTAAACTATTAATTTTTAATAAAATTAATTCAGGTATAAAACTATTTTTAAACATATACATAAATATTATGCAAGATAATCCTAAGATTATTCTGTTTAACTTTAATTTATTAAAACCGAAAACCACTTTGTAATGGAAGACTAACAAAAGCGTGAGGTTTAGGTGGGCTAGTTAAAGCTCATTCTAAACTAGGGTAACTTCTGTTTAATAAAGCTTGTAATGTATCAGTATAGAATTGTACACTTAATCATGGATTTCTGCTAGTTACTTTACCTTCTACTAATTGTTTGTAAACAATATATAAGAATAATCAAGCAGCTACAACACTTACAATAGATCCAAAACTACTTACATAATTTCAACCTGCAAATGCATCAGGGTAATCACTTATTCTTCTAGGCATTCCTTGTAAACCTAAGAAATGTTGAGGGAAGAATGTTAAATTAACTCCTATAAATAAGATTCAGAATTGCACTTTAGATAATAACATGTTATAATTTAAACCTAATATTTTAGGAATTCAGAAGTATCATCCGCTAAACATTGCAAATACAGCTCCCATACTTAATACATAATGGAAATGAGCAACAACATAGTAAGTATCATGGAAAGCTATATCTAAAGAAGCATTAGCTAATACAACACCACTTAATCCTCCAATAGTAAACATAAATACAAAACCTAATGCAAATAACATTGAAGGTGTTAATTTGATAGAACCTCCATAACATGTAGCTAATCATGAGAATATTTTAATTCCTGTCGGTACAGCAATTATTAATGTAGCAGCTGTAAAATATGCTCTTGTATCCACATCTAAACCTACAACATACATGTGATGAGATCACACAATAAACCCTAATATTCCAATAGACATCATAGCATAAACCATTCCAATATACCCGAATACTGATTTATTTGAATTAGAAGATATAGTTGTACTTATTATACCAAAACCTGGTATAATTAAAATATAAACTTCTGGATGCCCGAAAAATCAGAAAAGATGTTGGAATAAAATAGGATCACCACCTCCAGCTGTTTCAAAGAATGATGTATTAAAATTTCTATCTGTTAAAACCATAGTAATTCCACCAGCTAAAACTGGTAAAGATAATAATAATAATACAGCTGTTATAACTACAGCTCATCCAAATAAAGCTAATTTGTGTAATCTTATACCAGGAGTTCTCATATTAACTACTGTAGTTATAAAATTAATTGCTCCTAATAAACTACTAACCCCTGATAAGTGTAAAGCAAAAATTGCTAAATCTACACTAGGTCCACTATGACTTTGTACTCCTGATAAAGGAGGATAAAGTGTTCATCCTGTACCTGCTCCACCTTCTATACAAGCAGAAAATACTAATAGTATTAAACTAGGTGCTAATAATCAAAAACTTATATTATTTAGTCTTGGAAATGCCATATCAGGTCCTCCAACTAATAATGGAAGTAAGAAATTACCGAATCCTCCTATTAAAGCTGGCATAACCATAAAAAATATCATTAATATAGCGTGAGCTGTTATGATACTATTATATAATTGATTATCTGCTATATATTGAACACCTGGTCCGCTTAATTCCATTCTTATTAAAACAGAAAATGCTGTTCCTAATAATCCTGAAAATAATGCAAAGATTAAATATAAAGTTCCAATGTCTTTAGCATTTGTTGATAAAAATCATCTTTCTGTTCAAATAGATATTGATGATTTTAAAATATTCTTTTCGTTTTCTCGACTTATTGTACTATAAACAAGGGCGTACTTTTTGAATATAATTTTAATTAAATATAGATATTTAACTTTAAATCTAAATTATTAAAAGTAGCTAGTAAATTTATTAAATATTAAAAAGGATTATGGAGGAATCGAACCCCTTACTTAAGATTTGCAATCAAAGTGTAAACCATTTACTTCATAATCCTTATATTTATTACTTATTCACTTTTAATTAATAGATACTTCTATTAATTAAAAATATATAAAATATAAGTTACTAATTAAGTATTTTTAGATATTTTTTTATAATAACACCTAAATATAATAACATATTAAAAGCTAAAAATTTTAATTTATTTTAATAATTAATAACTTATTATTTATTTGTACTTAAATCTATTAAAGTATTTTCTAATATACTTAATACAGGAACCACAAATAAAAAGTAACTAAAATATAAAATAGTACTAATTTGTCCGAAAACTATAAATGGAGCTTCTACGTGTTTAGCACCTAATTGCATTAGAATTAAGAAATTAGCTACAAATGCTCAGAAAGCTATTTTACTTAAAGGTCTGAATTGGAAACCTCTTGATCTTCCTACATCTAATATAGGTAATGTTAATATTATTAATATTGCACTAAACATAGCGATAACTCCTAATAGTTTATTAGGTATAGATCTTAATATAGCATAAAAAGGTAAAAGATATCATTCTGGAACTATTGCAGAAGGAGTTTGCATAGGGTTAGCCATTATATAATTATCACTATCCCCTAAAACATTAGGCATAAAGAAAACAAACACACTTAAAACAAAAATAAATATAAATATAGTAATTAAATCTTTAAATAGATAATAAGGAGCGAAAGATATTCTATCATAATTTCCTGATATTCCTAGAGGATTACCTGACCCAGCTGTTTCATGAAGTGCTATCATATGCATTAAAACTAAAGCAGCTAATATAAAAGGTAGTAAATAATGTAAAGCAAAGAATCTATTTAATGTTGCATTATTAACAGAAAAACCTCCTCAAATAAATTCAACTATATCTTGTCCAATTCAAGGTATAGCGCTAACAAGGTTAGTAATAACTGTTGCACCTCATAAACTCATTTGTCCATAAGGAAGAACATAACCTAAAAACCCTGTAAGAATCATTGCTATAAGTATTATTGTACCTATAACTCAAACTAATGTTCTTGGAGCTTTATAAGATCCATAATAAATACCTCTTCCTATATGTAAATATAATAAAAAGAAGAAAGCTGAAGCTGTATTACTATGTAAATAACGTACTAATCATCCGTTGTTTACATCACGCATTATATGTTCTATAGAATTAAAAGCTTCTAAAACACTAGGACTATAATGCATGGCTAATGTAACTCCTGTTGCAATTTGTATAACTAAACAAGTTAGTAGTAAAGACCCAAAATTTCATGCATAACTGATATTACTAGGTTGTGAAGCATCAATAACGTATGAATTAACTAATTTTAATAAAGGATGACTTTTTAATATTCTCATGATATAAATTATTCATTTTTTTTTTAATTTTTAAAAATATAGAGATCGTTAAACTTTTGAAATACTATAAATATTATTTTAACTCTATTGTGTATTATATACCATTTTAATAGTCAATTATATTTAAATAAATGCTATTTAATTAATAAAAGCTTATCTTTTAATACAGATTTCTATTTATAAAAGAGTTTTCAGATTTGAACTGAAAATAAAAAACTTTTTTATTTTTACCTTTTAAATTAAACTCTTTTTTATTATATTTTTAGATTATATACTTTTTCTTATATTACTTAATTTCTTTTTATCAGTATTATCTATACTTAAATAAACAAGAAAAAGATAATAATACTAATAATATAAGATTAATGTTTATATAAGATGTAGGATTAAAAGCGTATATAAAGAAAATAATACCAATTAAAATATATAAAGCATAACTTGTAACAACTCCTGTATTTAAAGTAGTTATTTTTTTACTTAATTTCATTAATATTACTTCTAAACCATAAGGTCCTATTAATTCTATACTACCTTTATCTAATATTTTTGTAGTTTGCCCTCCTAAATGTAAAACTAAATTTGTAACATATTTGTTATAAAATAATTCTATTAAAAATCTTTGATTAAAAAAACCAAAAATATTATAACCTAATCTAGATAATTTAAAATTAATTACAGTTTCAGGTAATAATTCAGATAAAATTATAGCTAAACCACTAAAGAAAACTGTAAATATAAAAGGTAATACTTTAAATATTGTAGGAACAGCAAATTCAGTATCAATTACTATTTCATGAATAGGGTGAATAAATATACTATTATCTACAAAAAAGTCAGAACCTAAACCTATAAATATGTCTTTAGTTATAAAACCAAAAAATATAGAAAATATAGCTAAAATAATTAAAGGTAAACTTATAAATAAATCACTTTCATGAGCATGTTTATAAGCTACTATAGGTCCATTAGGATTAGCTAAAAAAGTTAAGTATAAAACTTTTACAGAATATAATGTAGTAAATACAGCCCCTATTGTAGCTATAACATAGACAGCAATACTATCAAAATAATATTGTCCAAATGCAGATTCTAATATAAAATCTTTACTATAAAATCCTGTCATAAATGGGAAAGCTACTAAACTTAAACTTGCTATTAACATAACGGAATATGTCAAAGGTAAAAATGATATTAATCCTCCATATTTTCTAAAATCTTGATTATCAGCTACTGCATGAATAACTGCACCTGCACCTAAGAATAATAATGCTTTATAGAAAGCATGATTTACTAAATGAAATAAAGCTAAATTATAAGAAGATAAACCTATAGCTATAACCATCATTCCTAATTGGCTCATAGTTGAATAAGCTATAACTTTTTTAATATCTTGTTGAAATAAACCTACAAGAGAACTAAATACTGTTGTTATAGCTCCTAATCATAAACATAGAAGTAAAATAGTTGAACTATACTCTATTAAAGGAGAAGAACGCATTAATAAATAAACACCCGCTGTAACCATTGTAGCGGCATGTATTAATGCAGAAACAGGAGTAGGTCCTTCCATAGCCATTGGTAATCATACATGAAGACCAACTTGAGAACTTTTCGCCATAGCTCCTATTAATAAACATATACCTATAATTGTAATAATATTTTCATTTATATAAGGAGTTAATGAAAATACTGTACCATAATCTAAATTACCTAATGATCATAAAATAGCAAACATACCTATTGTTAAAAAACAATCTCCTACTCTATTTGTTAAAAATGCAGACATAGAACTTTGATTAGCTGCTATTCTAGTAAATCAAAAACTCACTAAAAGATATGAACAAATTCCAACTCCTTCTCATCCTACAAACATTAATAAATAATTATTAGCTGTAACTAATATTATCATCATAAAGGTAAACAAACTTAAATAGCTAAAAAATCTTTGATTATGAGGGTCTCCGCTCATATAACCTATTGAATAGATATGAACTAAAGAACTTATTATTAATACAGGTATCAACATAGATACTGTTAAACTATCAAATTGAAAACCTCAAATAATGTTAAATCATTCACTATCAATTCATCTAAATAAATTTATTGATACGGGAATATTATTAAAACCTACTTCAAAAAAAGCAATTATAGCTAAAATTGTAGTACTTATAACACATAAACATGTTATAAGTTGTGCCCCGCTAACTCCAACTTTTCTACCAAAAAAGCCAGATACTATAGACCCTAATAAAGGTAAAATTATTATACTTAAATACATTATTTATATTCTATTGCAATACTTCCTCTTAATCTATAGAAAGCTACTAGAATACCTAAACCTATTGCTGATTCTGCTCCGGCAACAACTATTATATATATAGCATATGTTTGCCCGATTATATCGTCAATATTAAGTGAACTTACCAATATTAGAAATGTTATAGATAATAGCATTATTTCTATAGAAATAAGCATTAATATTATATTTTTTCTATTCAAAACAAATCCTAAGATTCCTATTAAAAAAAGTATTAAGGTTATATTCATTTATATTTTTAAATGTTATATTCAAATTATTTAAACAAAAAAGGATAAGTCAAATTAAAATACTTGTTTTGCCTTTAAACTAATATCCTTTTATTTATAAAAGAATAGATAAGATTTGAACTTATAAGTAGTATTTTATCTAATAAGAAAATAATCATATGAAATTATTTTATTATTAAAATGTGTATAAGATTCGAACTCATATAAGAATAGCCGTAATATTCCATTTTACCATTAAATTAACACATTTTACCTTATAATATTATAAGGTATATAGTAATAAAATTACAATTGTAATTAAAAAAATTTTTTAGAAAAAGGCTATATATTAAGCCAGTAATCTTTTTATTGTTCTTCTAATCAAGTAAGGAATTTTTCTAAGCTTACTGATTCTATTACAATAGGCATAGAACTGTGAAGTATTCCACAAATTTCTGAACATTGACCATAGAAAACTCCTTCTCTATTAATAAATACAGATACTTGATTTAATCTTCCAGGATATGCATCACATTTTATTCCTAAAGCAGGTACAGCAAAAGAATGTATAACATCACCAGCAGTGATGATGAATCTAACATGTGTTAATTCAGGAAGGATAACTCTATTATCTACTTCTAACATTCTTAATGTTCCTTCTTCTAAATCAGAATCAGGTACTATGTATGAATCAAATTCTATAAATTCATCACTTGAATCTAAAAAGTCTGGATATTGGTAACTTCAATATCATTGGTGCGTATATAAATTTATATATACATCTCGACTGTACATTAAGCATCTAATAGATACCCACAAGTGACCCAGTCTGTTGCAACAAGTATTAAAAAAAACAAAACACTTACTGACAGTCTTGTATTATTATATATTACCACTAATAATAATATTTTAACTGTTTTCACTCATGTCGCCATAAAAAGTTTTTACTCTTTTTAAAAGAATCCTGTCGGAAACTTATAAATAATATAAATAATTATTTAAATAAAAGTTTATATTATTTATTGACTATCGTATATAAAGTATGAAAGGAATAAGAATAACTTGTATATTATATAATAAAATATATATTATAAACCTAATTTGTAATACATAGATTTATGCATAAAAGGTAAAACTAAGCCTCTTAACTGTGGGATAGATGAACCTTTTATGTAAATAAAATATTTTTTTCTATCATTTAAATACTGAATAGTACAATGCAAATCAAAATTTTTAGTTAAAATTTTAACTAGAAATTCAACTTCTTCATAACTAAAATTACTAGTTGTTAATCTAACGCCAGGTTGAGCTCAACTACCACTATTCATTATTCATATAGCTAAAGATAAAGAAGTAAAATATTTTTCTATCTCTTTGTTTACATATTTTTTACCTTTTTTATAAAATATCTTAGAAATTCAATTAAAACTTCTAAAGGTAAAAGTATTAAATTTATACTCATAATAATTAGATCCTTTTAACAATTTGTTATCTTTTCTAGGAGGTAAATTAGAACAATAACCTCTAATACAAAAAAATTCATGTAATCAAAAGAAATAATCTTTATAATTTTCACTTTGTTTAAAATAAATCCTCGTCCCTTCTATAAGTTTTTTATTTACATAATCATTTCCTAATAGTGATCCTATTAGTACTGAAATTATCTCATTGCTATGAGGACCTATTCTATAAGTAGGTTTAATTTTAGAGTGAAATAGTCTTTTATATATAACATAGTTTTTTGAACCTAATCTATAGGTGTATTCTTTTTTATTTAATATATACGATTTAGGGCCACCTCTTTTGAAACCCTCTGCTAAAACTGACATTGAAGGATCACTCACTTCGTCCATTAAATATAATAATTTAAAAGAAGGAAATGCAATTAACATTAATATAACAGCAGGTGTTATAGTTCATATTAATTCTATTAATGTTCCATGATTTAAATATTTATGTGATATAGGTGATTTATTAGCTACATAATTTCTTATTATAGATAATAATACTCATCCTACACTAAATAGTATAATCACTAAATAGTACATTATATTATCATGCAATTCAACTAAACCTTCCATTTGTGGAGTAGCACTATCTTGAAAATATATACCTCAAGGACTAGGAGCGTCAAGATTTAAATTAAAAATATTAATTAATAAATTCATTTTTTTTATTAATATTTTTCCATATATTTATTATATATTGTTTGATAACTCTATTATCACATTTTTTTATTCAATATACGGTTAAATTGTAACAAAAATTAAATAAAACCCATCTTTTAGATGTAATTTAAAAGGTATTACACCAATATAAGTTAAATATTTAATTCTAAAGAACATTTTCTAAAAATATCTAAGCAACATATAATAGTAAAAAAGCCATCATTAGAGCAAATAATCCTGTAGCTTCTGAAAAAGCAAATCCTAAAATAGCATATGAAAATAATTGACCTCTTAATGAAGGGTTTCTTGCAACACCTAAAATTAATGCACCAAATACCACACCTATACCAACTCCAGCTCCGATTAAACCAACTGTAGATAAACCTGCACCTATAATTTTTGCTACTTGAACCATGAAATATAATTATTGTTTTAAAATGATTTCTTAAAATTATTTATATATATATATATATATAAATTGTATTAATTACTCTTTAATTTTTAAAGAGTAATTAATACCTATAGGCTCTAATTGCCATAAAATTATAAAGAACAAAAATTGTTATAATAAGACGATTAATTTAGCTTAATTTATTTAAAGGAATTTTTTAAAACTGTACTTAAAGAATCAATAATATAAGGAGATTTTATTTTATTGTTTACTAAAACTTGTCTACTATCTATTTTTAAAGCACTTTTACCTAATTCAAATACAAATCCTATAGTTATTATACCTATGAATACTAATGTTATTATTAACCCATAAATATTGTTTACATATTCGCTAACCGCAAACGGAAATGTTAAAAGAATTTCTAAATCTAATAATAAATAGACTAAAGCGAATATAAAAAATTTTACACCAAATTGAGTTCTATTTTGACCTAAAAAACTATGAAAACCACATTCAAAAATACTATATTTTTCTTGATAAGGGTTATGAGGAGCAAATAATAAATTAATTACTAAAAAAAGTAAAGCTATCACAGATACAAATAAAATAAATAAAGTCATACTACTCATTTAACTATTAAATAAAACTTGTACCAATATGGTACCCATACTTAATCATTCTTTATTCATAAATATAAATAATAATATTATTAAGGTTATTATAGAAATTGTAATAGCCACAGGGCTAGACATAACTATATTTTTGTAATTAAATGTAATAGATTTAATAAAAACATTATTTTGATTATAAATAGTACCATTTATATTTAAATCTTTTAACAATGGGTTTATTTTATACTCTGGTGAATAAAAGAAAATTTCTTTTACTACATTTAAATAATATACTCCTGATACTACACTAGTAAGTATTGCAACTAATGTTAAGAAAATATAACCACTATCTAAAGCAGCACTTAAAACCATCTGTTTAGCAAAAAATCCTAAAAGAGGAGGTATACCTGCAAAAGAGAAAAGAGTAATAGCTAAACTTAAAGATAAAATTGGATTTATATAAAAATACCCTTTTAATTGACTTATTAATTGTATAGGAGAATTATTTTTATCTAACAATTCTTTATACTCTTTATTTTCACTTACATAGTAATATAAAGAAAATCCTATAGTTACTAGTATAATAAATGTATTTAAGTTACTTATAGAATATTGCATTAAATAAAATATAAATGCTTGAGTTGATTCTATGCTAGATATACTTAAAGCTAATAAAATAAAACCTAAATGAGAAATAGTACTATAAGCAAATAATCTTTTTATTCTAAATTGTGTTAAACCTGCAATTGATCCTATTACTAGTGAAAATAAAGAACTTATTACTAAACCATAAGTTCAATTAAAAGTTTGTGTTTCTAATAAATAATTACTTGTATAGTATACTAATTCTAATAAAAAGATAAAAATAGAAATTTTAGCTATTATTGCCACAAATGTAGTAACTATAGTAGGAATAGCATCATAAACATCTGGAGATCAAAAGTGAAAAGGTGCTGCACTAACTTTAAATAAAAATCCGACAGTAAATATAAGTAAAGAAAAATTAATATAATAAGGTTTATATCAATAACTAATATCATTATTGATATCACTTATGCTAGTGATTATATACAAACTATCTAAGTTAGTTGTACCTGAATTAGCATAAAGTAAACTTGTACCTAATAAAATAAAACATGAACTTAAACCTCCTAATAAGAAATAGATTAAACCTCCTGTAGTAGATAATTCAGAATTTCTATATATAGTACTTAATAAATATAGACCATAACTTTGCAATTCTATTGAAAGAAATATAGATACTAAATCATTAGTTGACATTAAAAAAACTGCTCCACTAATAATAAATAATAAAATCAAAGGATATTCTATTATTTTTAAGTGTTCTCCCATTTTATTTATTATTTTTGTTCTATAATATAAAAAATTATTAAATAAAAGATGTTTTAAAGAAGAATGTTCAGGTGTTCATACTTTTCTAGGATAAAAACTTGTTAATTGTAATATAAGTATACTTATGAAAAATATAAAAATATGAAAAATTTGTGTTATATTAGTTATATGAAGCAAACCACCGTGTAAACCTATACCTTTACTTATAATAGATAAGCTTGTTACATCATGTAAAATTGCATAAATTAAAGCTATAATAGCTATTCTATTAAAAAGTATTGACATATCTCGTCTTAAAGTGACGGCATTAGAAAGTAATAAAGATAATATTGAAATTAGTATCATTATATAATAAATAATTTATTATATTAATATATATTTATAACTAAAGAATAATTGAATAAATAGCCTATTATTCGTAGTTTTAATATTTCATATAAAAATTAGGCACAAGTTGTGCAGCCTGAGGAGAAAATCGAATTCTCATCTTTAATGTATGAAATTAAGGTTTTACCTTTAAACTACTCGGGCTTTAAATAAGTATACCCTGACTTGAAAAAGAAGCTTACTGTATTTTATACAAACTCTTTTCTTGTTTTAAAGGGAAGATACTCTGACTTGAACAGAGAACCTACTGTGCCACATACAGCCGCTCTACCGATTGAGCTATAACTTCCTTTTTTTCATTATTAAAAAGAATTTATATTTCTAAAAATATTATGTTGGAGTGATTCGAACACTCAATAGTAAATACCAAAAATTTATGACTTACCCATTAGTCCACAACATATCAATTGAGTATTTTCCGTTGGAAAATACTCAATTTAGTAATACCTGCTATATTAATTTACAGGCGACAAGACTTGAACTTGTACAGTTTTTACACT